>JASGCC010000252.1:0-41665 GCA_030067915.1 Hydractinia echinata
TATTTTTGCGTCTGATTTTTAATTCTCCTTTGATCACCTACTATTTAAATTAAATAATTTAACCCAATTATTTGGAGGATAGATGGACTTTTGGGGTATTAAAGGAGTGGGGAAATAAGAACCGGTTACGAAGATAGATGTTAAATTTGCATTGATTTTTTTTTTTTAATTATCAAGAGACATTGCAGATTTATGGTTTCTCTGTAATATTCATTAAAAATCTTCTGCAGCAATGGAACAGAAACGTTCATGCCATACTTGACATTTTTTTTCCAATTATTTCTTATTTCCTCTCGGAATAATCCACTGGATCCATCAGACATAGACGTTGACATAAAAATTTAAACTGAAATACAAGTCGAGTGAAATTCTTTCTTGTTGATCAGATCCTTACCTATATTCGAATAAATTAAAGGTAATGATCCCTGCCTAGTAACATAAGTATGACCTGAAACCTTTACACGTCAATGTCTAAACAACATATTATCTTGAAATAATAACCGCCAGTCGTCAATAAAAAACGCAAAGTTGTTTCAAATATTTTCAAAGAATTTTATCCGCGCTGCAGGAATGGAACAAAAGAAATACAGTTATAATCTGAAGCCTAATAATATGATCTAAATTAATTAAAACACGTATTCAGACATAATAATGTGTTCCACGCAAGTCGATGTTATTTATGATACGGACGGCAAGTATGACGCAAGAATTTGAAGGAAACGACCGTTTCAGACATAGATATCCATGTTATCAGCACGAACGTCTTATCAAAGGAAAATGCGAAATAATTTTTTTTAAAACTGAAAAAATATACATACCTTTAAAAGGTAGTTAACGGAATTTTACATGGTAATTCCAACATCTTCTATTCTCTACTGAATAATAGTTCACTTTGACCGGACCTCTGACAAGACCGGCGAGTTGATTCAGTCGCACGTAGTTTTGCGGACTTCGGTCTGCGGCTCACAGTTCTGGGGACACGCACATGGAATGTTGCCCGCTTGCCAGGCAATGTGTTAGCGGTGCAAAAAGTAGCTGCACTCTTGACTGTTTGTATATGTTTTGTGTGCAAGAAAATGCTCGAGAAAATCTCTCAAAACCCGCCTATTCTATTTTAACAAAAATTGATTCCTGCACTAGTAATCATAGCTAGTTCATTAAATTGACCAAACAGACGTTTATATTCGAAATTTTTTAGTGGACTTGGTCGTAAGCCCGTTAAAAAATCCACGGAAACCCCCTGTGTACTCTTGTTGTACATAATATTTTCGTGTATCTTTGCCAACTACTAACTGGAAGAAGACGACTATTAGATTCCTTATCGAAAAATATATTGGAATTAAGTTTGTAACTTTCGCGCCTGACAAAATTTTGTTTGATGATACTGAAAAAATCTTGTCTTCTATTAGAATATTCTTTTAAAACAAGGCAGATTTTGTTGCTAGACGTAATATATTCAAATCACAGCAATAAAAACTAATAGTCTTTTATTACTTGCATTGTAATCCCTCTGGCCTGTAAAAGTGCATGACTTTATCACCAAGAGAGATTACAATACAAAGAGAAGAAAAAACAAGAAAAACTGAATGACTGAGTGCCTAAAAGCTATAAATCTAAACCTAAGATATTTTTTGGTAAACACAATTTTCTAAATATATATTTTTATATACAGTTCAAGTCAAGGGGTGCCAACCACACTCTTTATATTTTTTACAATGTAGAAAAATAAATCTTAATTGCATTATTTGTTGACCCACCACTGCAGGTGCTGTTTTTGTGTATTCTTTACAGAATCAAGTTTGCGTAGCTATAGCTACCACTTTCGCGTACAGAGAGTAATAAAAGACAGAATATGCCAAACGTTTTCACAGTTCAGGTTGTACATTTACATTTATGGACATTTATAAACATCATGGATATTTTTATTTAAACGGTTAGATACTAGATACTAAGAGAAACTTGAATTTCTGTCTATCTTTTGAATGAAAGAAAATTACGTGTAATTTATTACTAATTGCTGTCGGATACATTTAACAATAGCCAAACAAGAATTTTTTTATCGCTCCTTAAAATGACAACCCACGTTTATCAGGTACTTAGCCATACTATTGTGTATACCACAATGTTAAATTACCTATTAGCTACCTTGAATACACTGCTTTTCTCTCAATTCGTGCAAGCATGTAATAGTGGGCGTTAGAAGGTCATTGGGGAAGGACGAAGGGTGCAAGGAAAGGTCATTCCAATATCTGTTATTCGTTCTTAGCTATTTCAACTTTAGCTGAAATACCTAAAATTGTTTCTATAATTTCCGTCAAAATACGTTATTCCAGAAAGGAAAACAGAGATATCGCTATAGCTCTTATATTTTTTAACCCACACTATGCTAACTTTATAGAATATGCAAGCATTCTTATCTTTGTGTGCAATTTGTTTGCAAATTAATAAAAACGTTATCGCGTTTTGTCCAGTATACTCAAGATTTCATATCGACGTAAAATAGAGCAGGAGCGGAAATATGGTTAAAAAAATCATCTTGGACTTGCTGCAGAATTTTTAGTAGTTAAAAGCTGCAGATGGACAGTAGAACGCAGAATGAGAAGGTATATACATATATAGTTAAAATAAGCAAAAACATATAAATAGATGCAACCTCTCAAAACCTTATTTAAGCTCAGAACAAGAATGTTCATAAATAACTATTAGCTGAATGTAATTAAGGCAATTCTATAGAACTAAACTATTTGTTTCTTCCATAATTTAATGCTTTATTATGGTTTTCGTGTTTCGTGTTACGTAAGATCCTATTAATTCTGAGGACACATGAAACGAGGTTAATTATTTTTCGCACATTTCGTATAATGACAGAGAGTGGGTTAACATACCTTGTAATCCAAAGTGTAAAACTAATTGTGAAATAATATTTTTCAATTAAATATAATATCTCCGATTGTGGAGAACAACAATAACAAAACTTACATCTTTTACTGACGTTAGTTAACAAGAGAGACAACGGACAATGACAGATAAAACGACAGAAAATGTATTTTTCTCGCCTTGATTATAAATATAAACGAAACTGTAATGATATTTAACCCAAAACAATTATAGATGAAAAAATACTAATTAAAAAGTCATTAGCTCTTTGAAGTTACCCACAATATAACGTTAATCAAGAAGCTCGTAAAATTTTTAGAATCATTTAAAACAAAGCTATGATGAAGACAAGATGTATTGGTTTTTTCTTGATTTTTATTGGTGTTCATTCTAACCCATTGAATTCAGTTGGAGCTATTGTGATACCGAACATTCAAAGTAAAGAGGAATGTGACAGGATTAGAAATGCGTATTTCTACCAAAATATTTGTCTCTGTTTACCGAATCATATCGCAGCTTTTAAACCAAATAATGCCGTCATAGCTTGTTTGTTTTCAGTTGGTAAGTTATTGCTGTCGATTTTCTCAAGCTTTTCAAGATTGTACTGTAAGTTTCATTCTTTGTGAGAAAATATGCTTTAAGAAGATAATTTTTTACACAAGTAAACAGCAGCCTAAATAAAATGACTGTATATTTATACATTTGGAAAAATCAGGAGCAATTTATTGTTCTGGAATATATTGTTCTGGAAGAAGAATTAGGTCTTAAATTCAGTTGAAAGTTCACCGTGCTTTCCTTTGTATTACGTAAAAAAAAAAAAAGGATTATTTTTGAGTTTTAAATTAGAGATTCAATAAAAGGAAAAGCCCTGATCCTCTCATGATCCTCCCTTCATGCAGAAAGAAGGTGGTAGGTTCGCAGAACAGGAACCAACTTTGATAAAGTTATACCCACTATGTATAATGTAACATGATATCGGTAGCGCGTTTTCATGTAATTTATTACCTTATAAAAGAATGAGGACACATCCTTTGATGGCTATTGCGCTCTTTAATACTGTTCACCTTTAATCCTGGTGCGTCATCTTTATTTAAATATTGGTTTTCCGGTTTTTTGTTGCTTAATTTTTTTTACAAGACATTACTGATCCAATGCGTTGGTTTCCATTTTATCCTAAATGGCTGCTTAATTACGCCACAAATTTCTTCATAACACGCACGACTTACGTAGGACTTTGATCGTATAAATGAACATTAAACCTTCTGTAATAGTCACTTGTGCGGTTCATTGATGACATTCTCATGTCCTTACGTGACGGTTAGTTGGTTGAAATGACACAGAATTTACTTCCTTTCTGTCATAAGATTATTAATAAATAATAAATAATAAAGATAATGTCATAAGACAACTCGCGTTGGTCAGGTAAATTACCAAATTGGTCATACTTTGACTTTTATTAGAAAGTTTGTTGGTTTCACGCATGCTGTCACAAATTACTGACTAAATGATGATTAAAACAGTGACTTACAATGAAAAGAGTCCCTGTGCTTGTTATTGCAGATGCTAAGATTCAATTTTCATTTCTTATAAGAAAGCACATTCTACTGTTAAAAGAAGATTGAGCGACGACATATTGGATTTTTTTGGGCATTAAATATTCTTGAGAGAGAGTGAAGTAACCATACCTTAAGTAATTTGTATATAGCTTAAGCTAAGTTAAGGGAACATGACTTCAAACAAAATGATTGACCGAGACAAATTTACGCTGACATCAACAGTTTTGCAAGGCCGTCACCATTTTTCTGAGAACACATTTCAAGGAAATATTATTATGAGCCGAATTAGTTGGTGCATTAATACGTGAATTTAGTATGCTAAATGGTTCCTGCGTATTACCTTTCATGACATTATCTTTTGTGATAAAAGAGAAGATGAGTGACAACAACAGTAAAAACACTTTCTAGGCTCACATGTTGCAACACCTTTACTACAGCAAATCTCTTAATAAGCTTTAGTCCTCATGGTGCAGCATTTTAGGAATTATTAAGAAGAAAGTGGGTTCCTAGTGGGAACCCCGAAAAATAGGATTAAAGGGTATTAATTATTAAAGTAATACTAGACACAAGAACTATCACACTGCCCTAAAGTTAATACACTCAATCATAGTGCCGTATTTTTCGTGCGTGCGCAGAAATGGAGGTAATGTGTCCGCTTGGTTTGTTTACATTTCTACCTCCATTTCTGCGCGCGCATCGGTCATTACGTAATCACTTAGATGAGCGCGCAAGTAAATATCAGGACTGGGATTCCATGCATTAAATAAATGTTAATAATTTATGTCGCAGGAAGGTGGCTCGAGGGAGACTATTCTGTTAAAATTATCTACCAAAATTACAGAAAACCTACACCGTTAGATTTACGTACCTCTTATCAACTAACTGCGAAAGTACTTTAACACAGGAGTAATATCAAAAATACTTCAACGCAAAAACTCGGTACTAGGGCTACCATTTTTGCGCTTAGAAAAACAGCGTTGTAGAAAACGCATGTCAACATCTAAATTTAAAGATTACGTTAGTTCTAACAATGAGTTTTCTTTTCACAGGTGAAAATAAAGTCAACCAAAATGTGTCTGAAGGTAGCACTGATGATGGTTTCAGCCTATGGCAAATCTTAGCAATTTCACTGTCAGTACTGTTCCTGATTGTAATGGTGTTGTCATTCGTGACTTTTAAATGGTGAGTACTTTTACATTGAGTATGATTGTAAATTATGAGAATTGACCTTTCTGGAATTTGATTTGTTTTGATTTGCCAAGTAATGGTAAACAAAATTCAAAAACTCTGCAGCACGTGCAACAACCGTTTGGTAAATTTCTGTATCTGAACCTCCTTTTGAAAATGAGGCATGTAAGGTAAACGAAAGAATAGAAGGCTTTTGTTGATCACGGCCATGTAATTTATCTTTTTGAAATGAAATCAAGTTAAAATTCTGCGCACTTTTGAAAGAAAAAATATAATCTAAGAAAGCTGACAGGAAATGTATTCGATATTTCATTCAGTGAATGTGCTTTGCTTGCAAACTTTGTTATATTTATATTTGTATTTCGGTAAATTTATATTCTTTTATGCATTTTATTTTAACACCTGTTGTAGATTATCCATATTAATTGCTGTATCTATCAAAATTTTGATATTTACCTTTCTAGGTACAAAAGGAAAGAAAGAGTAAGTGTATACATTATTTCTTGTGGTTTTATGAATTTGGATTGCATAAATAAAGATATATTTCCCAATATTTGTTTACACGAACTCAAATGTTTTTCTGATGCAAACGTCTTAATTAAGCAGGATACCTATTCAAAATAATGTCATTGAACAAGCCCACTTAAAGGTGAGGAAGCAGTAACAAGTTTCAGCTAAGACTGAGCCTTCTTCCTTATCCAAATTGACCATTTAACAAGTCCTACTTGTTTGTATCTAATTGTTTGTAACAAACTATACGCTTTGATTGTAATTCAATTTAACTGCGAAAATATATGGTAATTGATGAATATAATGGGTGTAAAAGTGAAAAATTAAACTTGTGTGGCCCTTAACGATTACAGCTGATTCTTATGATATATAACCTGTATAACAACTAATTGCCTTGCTAGTTAATTCTGAAGTGTCCGTGTTTACTATAGGCAACCAAGAGAACGCAACCAACAATAACCATAGATGGTACCAACCTTAACGAATTAGCTCCTGGTCCATCCATAAATTCGAACATCCATCTACAAACGAGGAGTCTCCCTGGCTCACCGATAAATCACAATACCCATCCACAAATGAGGAGTCTTCCTAGTTCACCCATGAGTAATAACAATATCCATCTCCAAATCAGGAGAATGCATGGTTCACCTGTCAGTTTCTCTTCAATGCCAAGCACACCAGTAAATACACCAGGCTGCAGGACATCTATGAACAATTATGTTGACACCATCTCTCTTGGTATACCTGCTGGTAAGCAAAAAAAATTTGATTCAAACTTAAAACGTCATTTAATTAATAACATTCTTTTATCTAAGATCAAAATATCGGACTTAGACTGACACCTTTTTTAACTTTTTTTTGTTTTGGTCTTGGATTCTAACAATGATTTCCTTTTACCATTTTCCTAAATTTAGTCAAAGTTAAGTTCATGTTGCCAATAAAAATGTTATTGCTACGTGCATCTTATTTTGGAATATCTATGCGGGAGTTTTCCCTGCTGCGTTTCTGCCTCTAGCAATTCGCTCCTCGTTAAGGAACCTGTAGTATTTGAATTTCTCGTACGTAATTCCCGTCTCATACTAACAACAATCTCTCTTTAGTATCTGCTGGTTTGGTTAGGATATTAGAACTGAGTAGTACAATAGTTAGTTTTGTAACATGTACATTTGAAAGTAGGAATTTATCATGATAGTTAACGACTGAACAAAACGACTGAACATGCTCCAAGTAAAACCTTCTTGATATAAAACAAAATCTCGTTGTTTTAGGGAATGATAGAAACAGACAAGTTCATACTGCATCAAGTCAAGAAGAAGAGGACCAAACCATCACACTCAATGAGGTAATATTATCCTTAAAGACATAATTATTCGTTATTTATTTTCTTTCTCTGATTCGTTTACCTCTTTTTCATATTACCGTTTCATAACATCTTACCATGTATCTTTCTTACTAATAGTGATAAGGCACAGGGGCTGTTTTGATAAATTTCTGCCTCAAATTTTTTAAAAATAATAGTTTAAATATTTGCAATCCTGGATAATTAAATTTCACGGCATTCGTAGGCCTTGTTTCGGATTTTTTCGTTCTGTGGGTGCGCTATAGAATGTCACTAGCAATATTTAAACGCTCTCTACCTGGCCTACATGTGCTAGGAAGTAGCAACTCTGCAGCCTGCCGAATGCAAAGTTGTGACCATCTCGCAAACTCTGCAGCCTGTCGAATGCAAAGTTGTGGCCATTTCGCCCTTTCGTCCGTGTATGAAAGTTGCCTTTTTTCATTAATTTTGTCCACTATCGTATCTAATTATACAATTAGATTCAAAACGGTTCGAATTGCCCCTAATGTCCTAGTAACAACGTTGCCTGCACCCGGACTTCCATGTTCGTAATGACATGCTAATTATGACAGAGTAGAGTGTTATTATAACAATAACTCGCTTTTTTATGCATGTCACTTATGAGCCACCGTAGTAGAGTGGTATTATGACAGGGGAAAAAATAATTGAAACTAATTATGTCGTGTTTTTAAATTGTTATTTCTTTTTTCGAAGGTAATTTCCTTCTTAAGCTCCCAACATTATTTCGAATAAGAAGGATATTAAACAGATATTGGATGAGGTAGAACTGGATATCGAACATTACAATTTCGATATCCGATTTCACCGAACTGAACCACTTTTTTCTCATCTACGTTAAGATACCTTGATGAATTTTGCATGGAACAAGTTTTATAGTAAATTTATAACAAAAATTTTAACAATTTAACAATTTAAACCATACAATTAATTTTTTTAAGACATTTGAAAATAGAATGTTTCATACTATTCTTTTTTCCCGCCATTCTCCTCCTTTGAAATTATTCAAAAAAGTATTGTGCTTTCTCAAATGAAAAATGCAGAGGATAATAATAATATAATAGTAATTCCGATTTTCGATATCGAACATCTAAAATTATTCGACAGAGTAATTTCTTTACGTATTTATGTAATGATAAAGCTGGAACTAGATTTCTTTTATTTGTTTTAGCTACAAGTTATATGCGCTGAAATAAATCGAAGCACGTCGAAGAACAGCAATGCTGGAGTTTTTGCATCGAACGAAGATAGAAATCTGTCAAGAATTACGCGAACGGCTACGTCGTGACGGCATAAATAGCAGAAGCAGAGATCGGTTTCTTTCGTAGAATTGACGCGACGAAAAAGACACAGCTTAAATAAAACTACGAGAATATGCTCAAAGCAGAAGAAAAAACTTCTTGATTTATTTAAAATCATAGAATTATATGCGAAAATTTAAACATAGAAAAATGGCTGGCCCGTTTCTTTTTTCATTTTATTTTTTGTGTAAATATAAAAGAGTTAACTTATACATAAACTTAGAACTTTTGTTTTTCTTTGTATTTTCATTTCCTTATTAGGATTGTTGTCCTAGGACTTTTGTATTATAGTCAATCGACCGTTCTTTGATTAAACTGATCTTTTAATGTCCTTGATGTTGATTAATCCTATTTGGTCCGAACGTTTTTTCTTTTAACTCTTTTTTTCTAAACTCGACATGAGATTTACCCGAAATAAGATTTCAAACCGGTATAAAATATTGTTGCGTTTACATGAGGTTTTAAGCTGCACATGCACCATAACTTGTACACATGCGCAATAGCTTTTTGCGCATGCGCAATAGCTTTGTACACATGCGCAATAGTTTACATCAATAACAATGCCAAAAATCGTCCGATTTTTCTCGATTTTTGCCTTAAAAAAATTAAAAAAATTGGGAAATCGAGGTAAGTTATAGGAATAATCATAACGAAAGATATTTTACTTTCCTGATGCATAGAAATTTAAGGGTTTGAAGTAATGGCGCGAAAATCTAAACGTTTGGATAGTCTGGGACGTAAAAATTTGACATGTTGATCTCTAATAGATAAATATGAAAACTCATTAAGTATATAGCCATTTAGCATACTAAAAATGAGTTATTAAGTTTTATGAAGATACAGGAGGAAATTACAAACTAATTTTCTAATTCAAGGTCGATGAATAGCCTAATGTGTAGTTTTCCCTGGCGGACAGCTACACTCGCTAACATCTGTGCTTTATTGGTATCAAATATCCTTAAGGAGAGGGTGGTTTCACCACCTCAAATAACGTTTGAGTGCTGGTGTCAGCAATTTTACCCTGACGTCATCATTTTTCTGTAAACACGTATTCTCTTCTGACTATTGTGAGCCGATTGGGTAAGTGCATTTTAATTTCTAGACGGTGGGTACACCAATATTCTATTAGGACTTTTTCTTGGACCACATTAAGTAACGCAGTTGTCATTGTAACTAGAATGTTTGGATTTTAAAAAATTTCCATGAAAGGTTTCCAAATAAGAATATTATAATAGTTACTGTTGAAGTCGTATTTTTAGACTTTAAACAAGAATAAATGGTTGGTGGCGATGACAATTTTTTTCTTTGTGATTAAAGACAGTTGGGACTACCTGATTAGATCTTCGTTATTACAACTAGCTACACCAAATCAATCTCCTGCCGTGTAGCTGTAAAAATTGCTAAAGCCTCAACTCCTCTTGTTATTAATTTATTCCTATTCTATTATTTAGTCTCTGTAGCATTGAGAGGGGAGGTACAACCCCACTTATTTAACTCATTTATTTATTTATTTATCTATTTATTTATTATCGATTGATTTATTGTACATAAAAAGCAAAAGAAAAGTTTTACACGCATTATTTTCGCGATTTAATAACTCTCTAGTGTAATTATTTAATTTTCAAGAGTATATTTATACACGCTTTTTCTGCATTTACTTATTGTTCAAAAGTCACGTAAGACGTATGAGACTACAAAAATATTCAAGTTATCTTTCTGATGAATTTCAAGGATTCGAAATTTAATTACGTTGAGATTTAAATTTTTAAACCAGTTCTAGGTTTTTTAATTTGTGCATGCTTTTAAATTAGGCATATGGCCACCCGGTACGTTTTATTTTATTATTAATGTATTTGATATTTTTTCTACTTTTTGTAAGCTTTTCAATATTTTATTTTAGTTTTATTTTAGAACGTATAAATACAAACTTACAAACGGTTGTCATTTCCTTATTCTCAATTACACTCAATTACCTAACAGGGAGGGGGAAGAGGGGCATAAAGTGCCCACCAGCCATAATTTCGAAGCTGCTTTTGTTTAGGTAATAAAATTTTGTTTTAATACAAACGGATTCTAGGTGATGAATTAAGTGGAAGACATCATGGACATCAGAAAAGACATCACACATGACTAAACTCGGCCATTTTCAGAATTTTGCAATAAATTTAGATTTCTCAAGCATCACTGATGATACGGCCTTCCTTATCTGGTCTGCATGTTATCCCTAGGATCCCCTAGTAACCACTTGGTAACAAACAGACTTGTGATAAAGAATCTTTACCAATACAATATCTTCCAACACTCAGACATGTAGAACCATAAAATTTGCACCTTGCAATACCCTCCGCGATGTACAAAAATTTGCACCCTGCAATACCCTCCGCGATGTACTAGCTGTTCTGACATTAGTTATCAACAAATGTTGGTTTTATAATTTTCAACTGCCATATTGAAAGAATCGTAGTGGCTAAAAGTATATAGAGGGTATTAATAGTGGTAGTGTGACAAAAATTATGAATATTTATTGATATTAAGTGTGTATTTATGGCAACTTTAATGTTGGCTAGCTAGCCATAGCTAGCCAACAAACGTCTTGTTTCTTACTCCTCCAAAAAGTTTAAATTCTATACTATAAGGTCTAAAATTTTTACCTAGTTTACTGAAACTTCATATAACTTATATAATCATAATTTATATATATATATTATAATTATATAGGCTGTAATTATTTTCCTAAAAAAGTTACCCAGCTTTTCATCATAGCCAGATATTATAGGTAGGATGTTATAGCTAGCTATTTACACAGAGATGATGTGCTGCCCAGCTATGTATCGTTATTATTGTCACACTCCACTGCTAATAGGCTTTAACCATTCCATTTAGTATACATTTATAATAAACATATTTTGGCTCAACCCAGTGTACTCAGTAAGCACAAATTGTTTATTTTTTCGGTTTGTCTTTTCAGATTCATATTAGTATTGTAGGTTTATCATTCCTTGAAAAATATTTACTAGGTGTAGCTCTCTTCTCTAAGAAAATAGATTCAAGGTTCTTAAAATTGTTCTTATTCTCTTAACTTGACAGACCAAGATTAGGCCTCTATCAACTATTTTGATAATTCCAGTGTTAAACTTGTAAGGTTATGTTGTCTGGGTTCTCCTCAAAAATAAAACAAAGCCATTTATTAGTTGTAAGGCCATCTGTATATATTTAAAACTTTCTTAACCTTCTTAGGCCATCTAGTTAAGTTATTGTGGTAAATCGATCGAGTATTAAACATATCTAAGGGAGTGCATTGAAACAACATGTGACTTGAAACAAATCGTGACCGGTTTATTCATCTATGTTAATGTTATTATGTTATTATTATGTTAATTCTATCAGATTTGTCTAAGAAGAGCACCCAGCATTATTTTTACATAAGTTGTTGATCTTTGCTAATAATAAATTACAATACCCATAGTTATACCTGACATGGGATAACAATCTGGCAATACTTATAGAAGTAATATTACTGGCGATACTTATAGAAATAATATTACTGGCAATACTTATAGAAATACTACTGATTGACAGAACAATTTGTGAATTTAAAAAACAACAACAATTTTCTGCAGCTGCAACTGTAACATTCTTACAGGCCATAATTTTTAAAAAATCAAGGCTTAAGTGATCTTATGAGTAAGCATGCTTTTACCTTGGATGAGTGCATTGCTCTTATTACAATTTGTTAAATATATAACACGAAGACCAGTATTCAGCCGAATACCACTACCCAACATGCTTAGGATAGCCAAGTCATAATGTTGTTCACAGATGTTTTAAAAAATAAAAGACATCCAATAACAAAGAATAAAGTGTATATAATATATCAACAACATCGGTTAAAGCTCCAACTAGCTAGCTAGTAGTAACCAATGCTAGTGCTAGGTAGCTAAATATAAAATAGAAGACTAGAAAAAATTATAAACCAGCAACTTTAATAAGCCCAATGGGTATAAAATAAATGCCGTTTTCTATTTCTTTTACCAAAAGTTCATAATTTGCCAAGACAATTTAATTTGAGAAATAATAAAGGTAAACAAACTATGTATGTGCTTCACTTCGCTGGAAAAATAAATTGTCTCTAAACTAACCTCGTTTTCATGTTAGTATGTGTATTTCGGCTGTGTATTTTGCGGAATGGAAATGGATATTGAAATAGGTCGTCTATTACATGCCAAACAAAAGTTATGTGAAGTCAAAGAGGCCGAGGGGCAATTTCCCACTTCCCCTCCCCTGTGCTAACAGTATTGAGAATTTAAACAACAGTACAAAATGTTTGAGCGTACACAATCACGTTTCAAAGTTTATTTTTAATAAATTAGTTTGTTTTATTTGATTTGCTGTAATAAAATATTGGATTCATTCACCTTTTTGATAGATTGCGATATCCGATTTTACGTCTAATATCTGACTAATATTATTACAACTTTAAGTTCCCTAAAACATGCTCTTAATATAATAAAAACTTGTGAAAATGTTAATCATCGCAATCAAATTCATCATCATCGTCTTCATAATAACCAATTTCAATCAGCTTACATATGCATTCGTATTCTCCATAAGTCGAAAAGGGATCTGGAACAGTTTCGTCTCTTATCACCTCCACATTGCTTTGTGATATCATTTCATTCCTCACATCATTATTTTCTGTTTGCGGTAGGGAAAATGCGTAAAACCGCAACAAAAAAATAGTTAGCATGAAGCACCTCATTCCTGTTCCTCTACCTGCTAAATTCAATTTTTAAAAAATTATGGAATATATTTTTCTCGTTCAATTTTTTTCTCACATTGTAGAAAACGCTGAATTATTAAAGAACTGAATAATCATTTTGCACAATTTGTTAACAATATTGTATTCTTTTTTATTATATTGACAAAACGTGCAACATGTTAGTGTTGTGATGGCCTTTCTCTTAGAAACGATCTAGTTCAGCGGATGCGAAAAAATGTAAATAAAAGAGTTATGGAAAGTTACAAAGCAGACGTCTTCGTACAGCGGAATCAAAGGTCTTATCTAAAATAATGATATGTATGATCCAGTTAAGTGGAATACGTATGGAGGACTTGTCCCACTTAGCGGAGGTCCCACTTAAGTAACCCCGGATAAGTGTGTTTTGTTAAAAAATGTTCACTTATCAGGGTTTGGGACAGGGGGGGATAACAATAGAATCTTTACATTTGTTAAAAATGTGATGGTTTCTAAAAAAAGTTGGTCCCGGAAGGGGAAAACATAATACTTAGTGAAGATGCAAAAGTTTTCTATCTTAAAGTAGCAACCAACTCGATCTCTGCTATGTAAGAAACCGCTATAACGAAATCTCGGATTTGCTTATTCTCAGCTAACATTGAAAAAATTATTTTCCGCTTTTCTTTTACCAATTTAGCCATCTTTTTTACTTCAAATGAAATAAATCTTTTTGCCGATAAACGGGGTTTTTATTGAGGAGACATAAAAAAATTGTTCCATGGATAAGCAGGTTTCTCTTGCATTAACCTTTCATTACCTTGCTCGTTTAAGATTAAAAAATTAAGTCCAAATCCAAACAAGACAAACTAACCAAGAAGCAACAGTCTATATCTATCAGACAGGTAGCTATGGACAGTCCATATCTATCAGACAGGTAGCTATGGACAGTCCGATCAACCTGAAAATATAACTCTATCAATTAAATCAAAAACAAAATCAGAATCAAAATCAGCCAAACAGAATGTAAACCATCCAACCAATGAAAAATAAGAAAAAGAACAACACGTGTCGTTATGGAGAGTAAAATCGATTTTTTTTTCCTTTTTTGCAACTTCAGCCCTTGATAAGTGTCTGTGCGAGTAAAATCTATCTTTTTTTCATTTTTTGCAACTTCAGCCCTTGATAAGTGTCTGTGCAAAATCTTTTCTACTAAAGCCTTTTTTAACATGAGGAAAAAAACAAGTCAAAACATGGTCTCATTTATCTGATTTGATGTGAATGGCCACCGTAAACGCATTTTTAATTTTCTCCTAGCTCGATTCTCGGTTATCTCAACATTTTCTTGCTTTTTTTGTGTTTTGGGAACGAGGTTGCTAAATATCATCCAAATAAAAATAAATCGCGGAAAACAAAACACACTAAAAATTGTTGTGGTATTGTTTATGTTAGTTTTGTTTTAAGTTGGTGTTTATAAAAATTAGACCATGTAATCCATTTTAATTATATACAGCATAATCTAAAAACGAATGCTATAAATAAGGTTAGTAGTTAGAATAAAGTTTGGTTAGTCTTTAGACAATGTTAGCTATATGAACTTTATACTTCAGATTCGTAAAGATTTTATTTATTCAACTCAAAGGAGAAAATATTCACACTGTTAAGAATAATCGTGTCCTTTTTACTGTCTTAATATGTGCAAATCTGTGAAATTCATTGGCATTCAAAGGCATTGTTGTTAACTTAATTAAAATAAGAAAAACGAAGAAAAAGACAACAATATTTTTCATTTATGTTATGATCTGTGGAAACCTCTTTCGATTCATGGAGTACGAAGAATTGCGGTTCAAGTCATGGCACTACATCTGATGGATCAGTTATAAAACCTCAGAAGAGTTACAAAATTCTCTACGAGCCATCACCAGCCACCACAAACCACCACGTGTCACCACAAGCCACGGCAAGTCAAATACAACCCATCACGTGCTTCATACGAGCGTCATATGAGCCTCACACGAGCCTCATACGAGCCTCATACGAGCCTCATACAACCCACCACAAGTCATATAAACGTAGCACGAATAACCATGAGCATATACGAGCCACCAGGAACGGCTGAGAGTCAATTGTATAAAACACATGTTTTGCACTGCAAGCGAGTGTGCAAATTAAGACCACCCAGCTGTTACTTGCGTGCAATACTGTTCTTTCTCTCTCGCGAAATACTATGTACAGCAACAAAAATGTAGTTTGATTTTGTGTTTTTCAGAGAGATCCAAAAAGAAGCATCTCACTTTTTAGAAGGAATTCAGTGATGCTTATTCCACAAAATTTCACAAAATTCAATTTCTATGTTTTTAAAAATCAGTAAAATATTTTATAGGCCTACTTTCTTATTTGTCGAGACTGTCTTCAGCCTGATGTGTTCTGAATAGTAGGAACTTGTCCTAATTTTTGGCATTATCTAAGGGTTGTGTTGGTATAAAATTGTTGTTACGAAGACTGCGTGTATTTTGAGAGAGAATTGCAAGAGAATTCACATCCGGAATTGTTCTTATTTTATGACGAAATTTAGACTCGGCACCTTGATGCTATTTATTTTTCTTGAGTTTTCTTGTTATAGC
This sequence comes from Hydractinia echinata, assembly GCA_030067915.1. Lineage (NCBI taxonomy): Eukaryota > Metazoa > Cnidaria > Hydrozoa > Anthoathecata > Hydractiniidae > Hydractinia > Hydractinia echinata. The sequence continues at coordinate 16,146 of JASGCC010000252.1, forward strand.
TTTAAGCAACACGCATGAAAATAAACACCAGCATATTTATTTTTATACGTGTTGCGGTTCTTTTTCAAATCATTTATTTCCTAAAAAGCAAAAAGATTCTAACCAGAAGTTTTTATTTTTTTTATTCTAAGACCACGTTGACGGGATGAAATATCATCCCGGGATGAAACGAAAAGTGTTTACACGTGAGCCTCATCCCGGGATGAAAGCAGCATATTTTCATCCTCATCCCGGGATGAAACATTAATTTTGCTAACTTTGCGTATGATAATTCGAAGTGATATTTCTTAATTAGTGAGTGGAAAGGTCAAACGAAAAACGTGGAACGATGGCGCCTGAGAGAAGAAGTGTAATATTGTTGATCACAATTATATCGACAAGTTTAAGTATAGCATCTCTTCTGTTACAGTTTAAAATGGCGTGCATTTTTAAAACACTTTCTCGTATAAAAACATAAACACTCGTAAAAAAGTTAGGATGACATTTCGTTTTATTAAAATAAAACAAGAAGCCCTGCGGCTTAAAGATTTCCGCCATTAGCAATAATCTGAAAAAGTACTGAACTTTGAAGAGGACTCAGTAATATGGGGGAACAAAATCATTGAATATTCTAAAATTTTAAAATTCAATATTTGATTATTATTGTAACTGTAAATCATAGCTAAATTAACTTACATAAACTTCATTTCTCTATAAGAACAATTTTAAAAGAAAAATAATAAACCTGAAAATTGATGAACAATAAAAACAAAATGAAAACAACGGCAAGGCTGAAAATTTATCTATTTTCTCTTTTTCTCTGAAAAACAACTTGGAAGATATCTTTAAAGGTGGCAGTAAATTCTTTTTTACATAATCAGTTACGAAAGTTTATTTTCAGACTACAATATTCCTATTTTTTCTTTTATAACACACTTGTCACGATTTTATAGCTATAATACATTATCTTTCACCAAAAATATTCAGCCTCAACAATTCCTCTTTAAATTATAATTCATGAATAATTAATTAGTTCTGCTGAATAGTTGCTTTAGTCTACGTGCTTGCAAAATTGTACAGAAGGAAATGACGTAATTATTAAAGGAAAAGGTTAATAACATCAAAGATGGCGCATTATAAGACGATCTTCATTATGCTACACTGCACGAGCTTTAACTTTCGATAGCATATAAACTTTAAAATAAAGTATTGTTCATTGGATAATAAAACGATTTGTTGCACTGTTATTATTCTTATTGGCTTAAAACTCATTTTAGCCTCGTTCTCATGGATAAGTTAAGTTGGCACTCTACTTTGTTGCCTTTGACATCTGTGATGAATATGCCCCGTTCTCTTTTCTTTTTACCCCATTCTTATTACGGTCTTTCAAATTGGCTTCTTTCACATGGCTCATTTGTATGTAATAATTTAGGTACTAATTATTTATTTCGTTTTGTTTATTATTTATTTTGTAAAACTAATATTTGGTATAATTGATTGGTTTAAGTTTCCCAGTTTGTCTCTGCTTTCAATCTATTTTTTCCTATTTTTATTTTATTAAACTCATTTTCACCTGACTTTTTATTTTTGACCAGTCCTTGATTCTCGTGTGTCCATCATACTTGGTTTTATCATTTATGTATATATATATTTATATTTTAATATCCTTTTATATATTTTAACTGGACACATATTTATAACAGCTTTTAGCTGAACATGTATATCCAGTATAAATATCCGCTTAATAAAAAATAAATAAAAAAAGTCAGGATTCTCTCACCTGTGAGTGCGTACCAAGAACAAACGACAAAAGAAAAATGTCTTTAGACACGTTGTGTGTTATGTAATAAAAGTACCATATGCAAAATATTTTAACCTTTTTTATGATCCAAGGACAACATCACCGTTAATTGATGTATAAACTCAAAAATGCTGGTAGCCTTAGGCCATGACTGACACAGTTTCAACTATTTTAAACAAATGAACCTGCAGTTAAACAACTTTACCGCATAGCAATACTAATGAATCAATAACAAGGTATGACATGCCTGAAGGTTTTCCCTCAAAAATAGACGTCTTCCGAGTACATTCGATTGATATTTTTAAAGATTCTATTAAAAGTATAACCGGGGGTATGGAATCTTTGTTTTTTTTGTGTAATTTTGTTGTACAATTTAGATAGACGTAATGACACTTAAATACACAAAAGTTTGAGCAGTAGGGACAGTAAAAGCGTCTCTACCATCCAAATTTTTAATCATGTAATAACTTAAACGAATGCAAGAAAGGAACCGATTTCAAAATATTTCTGCATTATTTGTCTGATTGATAACTGCCTTTTTCTAATCGTACAGTCAGGGTAACACAAAACTACAAATATCGGAGTTTTTGGTTACTTACACATTTTGTGTTCTCAAGCAAAGTAGTACAACAGTTTGTCTCAATAGCTCGTCTGATGTGCCTAATTTACAACCTTATATATAATGTCTCTACAATGTCCGCACGCCAAAAAAACTTGACAGAGAATCTTAAGTAGGGAAATCTATTTTTTTGCGCCTTCGTAGCGTGTTTTTTTTCTTCGTTTAAGATTGTACCATGTACCAGCAATGTTTTCATGTCACGTGTACCATTTCGCATCATAATTACATAAGAATGAAATGAAAATTGATCGTTAAAAATATCACTCAGCATTTTGAAGCAAGGTACTGTTGTACATTTGAGTGAAATCCAGAAAGAACACGTTGCTTATTCTTTTTTGAAATCCCACCCTTATCCTACTCCGCATGCTCATTATGCACACTCCTTCACAGAGCCGAAAAGAAACTCCATTTCAGATCATATTGCTAGCATCACAAATGCCGCTTTTCTAATCCACTGAGCAACCAACAATTAATTTAGTTTAATTTTTTAATTATTTCTAATTTTCTCTAAAGTAAGGAAAGATAATATTGATAACTTTAATTAAAATGTCTTTTTTAATCTTTCTAACAAACAAATAATATTTCTGAGCGATAGTGCAGCTAAGTGAGATGTGACGAGCGTATGATAACGTGAGAAAAATAATTTAAAGTTATACTTTTTATGATATCATCTGCGGCAAAAAAGAAAGAACGAGAAGAAAAACATGTCAGACGACTCAAGAAAACGTGTTGCTCTAGCCGCCATATTATTTTTGAGAGGTTTTGACTTCGGTTTGATGGTACCGACCATCCATTTTAAATATTTCAGCATGCTAAAAGACGAGAATATGGCCACCTATTACATGGGTATCAATGCAGGTGCATTTACATGTTCAACATTCTTAAGCTCCTTGATTGTTGGACTAATTTACGATCGGACCAGACAGTTTAAAGTTCTATTTTCCTTCCTCACCTTCTGCGCAATATCTGGCTATATCATATTTGCATTCGCCAACACACCAACAGTAGCCATAGTAGGCCAAATCATTTCTGGATTTTTTCCTTCTGCCTCCGTGCTTGTATACGCTGAAATGTCAAGGGATGTTTCTAAAGTAACAAAGGCATTATCTTTCAGTCAAATATTTGATCCACTGGCTGCTGCCATTGGTTCTTCGCTTAATCTTTGGGTTTTATCTAATTTAAACTCTCACACTGAGAGGGTTAATATTAACGCAGCTACCGCACCACCATTGATATGTGCGTCGGCGTGTACAATCGTTTTTATAGTCGTTCACATCGCACTTAGAGATGTGACTTTCCAAGACACCTCGGGTGAAAGAAAACCAAAATTCAATTGGAGTCATGTTAGTTATTTCTTAAACAACTATTTTCTTTTATTAATGTTTATCTTGCAAATATTAGTGACAGGAACATTCTTTTCCTTTAATATATTCACGCAGTCAATATTATCCGAATGTTTCAGCTGCCCCACTAAATGCGGTAGCTTAGTGTTCCTCGCATCTTCCCTTGCCAAAATCGTGATATTACTTGTCATTCCGCTGATCACTAGCTACATGAACGAACTGGTATTCACGATCATCACGCTCTTGGTTCAAGTTATCTTGATGACTGGAGTTGCCTTCACTACCATTATAACAGGAAAATATGTTTGCTATCTAGTGGTATGTACTGGTGTATATTCCTACACATTGATATGGATTGCTTCGTATGTCCTGATTACCTCAGTCATTGGTTCGCACCTTCCCATACATTTAAAGGCAACAGGACAAGGAATAAACTATTTCTGCTCTTCCGTATCCGGTGTAATCGCACAACCATTGGCTGGAATGTTTTTCTACAGTATTGAGTGGTACTCAATCTTACTGGCATTTTTTATTTTGGTTTTAATTACTCTTATAAACACACATTTGTATAGAAATAGTTTTTGCTTATTAAAAAAGTAGCTAGATATCATACAAAGTGAATGTAAATGGAGTAAAAAAACGAAACGGAAAAAAATATTAGCGGACTGAAATGTCCTGGAAATTTTCCAATTATTATTATTATTCCAATGATTTATACAGGATATAGTCATTTCAGTGTTGAAAACACTGTTATCAATGTGGGTCTTGTGTTAAGAATGTATACATTAGGTATACACCGGCATTGCCTACCCAATATCCCTCACATGGCATGGGTTGACTCGTAGCTGTGGTACAGGCACTTGCTGAACATTTAGACGGTGTACGCTAGCTAGCTAACTACCAGTTCTGTAGGAAAATAACAACACCTCACATATATCAATTTAATTATGGAGATAAATTTGCTTTATTTTCATGTAGAACTAAAAATGGTATCTTTTTCTAACATATTTCTTTTTATCCACTCCACAAAATAAATAGGCCGCCATATTTGTTGTATTCATGTTTACATAAAACTCCCGCGCAGGACAGAAATAAATTTATGCAGGGCAATAGCTGTTCATATATTATTTTTCGGATATAATTATCATAAATTAGAAGAAATTAGAAGTGACAATCAACTTCATCAACAAGGCAAAATGACCTGGGAACGTAAGTTCGGAAAAATTTTCGTCCACAGATAACTTTTCCCTTAAGCCTAAAAAATGACCATTTGACAAAATCTTTAAAGTTACAATGTATTTTTGGAGGAAAAAAAGATTTGTGAAACATACGACAGCCTTTCGCTAGAATTAATTTTGGCAAAAAAATTTACTAACACCATTTCGCAAATACTTTTCTTGCGAACTAAAAAAATAACGAAAATTACTTTCCTTAAATGTTTTTCTTTAAAAAGTCATAAATCATATAATATCGTTAAATCACAACTTTTTAATAATCAGTAATTAAGGAGACATGAAATACCCAAATTTCTATATCATTTGAAACAAGAAGACATGTGTCTTTAACATCTGCGCTGCGAGAGAAATCAAATGGTCATACGTACGGTAAAAAATGGATCAAATCAGTCTTCTTGGCTAAGCCAAGAGTAATTTTTAAGAATGACGGCTGGATTAGGATAAAGAAACGCGGCCATACTCCCAGGCCTTGTAGGTTTTTTCATTGGGACGGAACCTGAACCGCCACCAGTAGGTCAAAAAGAAGAAGAAGCTTTAGAAACGAAGTTGGAAATGCGGCCAGAAGTATTATTTTGATCACCATGAAATAAAAACGACATTCGAATATCACAACACACTCTAGCCTACTCACAGACTGCGCGCTTCGCATTAGTCGTTCAACTTTGATGAAAAGAGGGGACTGGGACTATAACAGCGTTAGCATCTTCTGGGAGGAAGGCGTTAATGCACATGCGTACTATTTTCAGAAAATCGAAAACACCAGTTTATGAAAATCGATCAAAGAAGCGAAGCGCGTTGGTTCTACAGGTAGGCTAAAACAAATACACTATCCCTATCTGTGTGAACCCCAGAAAGGGACCGCGAACGATGTTACACCATCGATAGACTCGGTGCGACCTCCAAAAACTCTCAAAAACCGTTTTACCGCTCAATTATTTTCCGCTCAAAAAGGTTGCCGCGCTATTGGAGATATCAACAGACACCAAGACAAGTCACAACACTCAGTACAACTAACTTCAGTTATGAACACTAACAAAATATAAAAGGAGCTTCACAAGAAATCAACATTGTCGTGCAAGTCTAATTCACAACAGTTTGGTAGTTTTTCTTAATGCTATTGAAGACATGTCATTTGCAAACAAAGAAATTACTGGTACGCTTAGCATTAATTGTTTGAATACGCTCGCAGAAGATTTATAAAAAAGAAGTTATATAAAAAGAAGACAAATACCTTTCAAAAAAACAAAATAACAACATAAAATGTGAAAAGTTTCAAGTTTACTAGTTCACTGGTTCACTGTTTGATACCAAAATACGTATTTCTAGTGTTGCAAACGATAGTCGATACATCAGCAGACAATATGAGCACGGCTAACTGTTCATCATAAGCATGAATAATCATCCTTTTTTAATCTACGGTCTGACGGTCTGACTTGCAAATACTTACTTATCTTTTTCACACTTTGATTCGACCATGTGAGGAACCATGTCCGGTTTGTGCAGAGTTTACGCTTCTCAAAAACAGGGTCCTGGGAATGACTTTGCTAACTTCAAAATGGTAGCTTAAAACTTAACTTTCATAGGATAGGACGCCCAATTCAAACATTGCGTGTAAACACGCAGATGAAGATGAATAAATGAAAGCATTTTTTTCTAATTCTTTTCACTAAAAATTAACTTGTTAAAGGGCTAATTTCACGCCACGCTTTGTTAGAAAAATTTCAAACAAAAATGTTGAAATTGTCCCTGCACCATCATTTACCTATTCACCGGAAAAACGGTTTCATAATTATAAGTTGGCGATAAATTAAAATATTGTCACCATAACCGTTTGTTAGACAAGAATGTAATTCGAAAGTAGGCTCTATATAAATGTTGTGGCTTTCTTTCGTCTGAACTTCATCTTAGAGGACGTTGTCACCATGCGGATTATTACGGTGTGCGGGTGTGCTAGAGAATGCAACTAGAAAATTGTAAACCCTACTTGCCTGACCTAGCTGTGTGAAAAGTAGCGACTTTGAAGCCTACTGGCTGCAGAGCATTGGCCGTTTGATGATTTTGTCCGTATTTGAAAAATGACGAAAGAATTGTGTTTGCCTCAATATTGTACCTATAGCTTTTGTTAATTCATAACATAAAGGCTGATTTAAAGTATAGGTGTTTAAAATATAAGAGGATCTTCTATTTCTTAGCAAGTAGTTCATGTCCACTACCTACAGCCACATAATGGCCATTGTTATTTAACAACCTTAGATTTTAGCTTGAAACTTCTTAACACCGTTATTATACCACAGAAGGAACTGGCAGCACTATTTCAGCCCTGTGTTGAAAACGTTGAACGTCGCATGCAAGCAAAGAATAAGCTTTGGCATGAAATTCCGCGAACACATAGCCTTGTTTATTAAAAATGCAAGTTATTTCGCCTAATATTTTCTTCGACACGCTGCAGGTTGTTTCGGGACAAAATGTTAGTAAAACAATTAAACGTAACATAAAATTGATGCATCAATAATATCATTTACATTTGAAGAACAATTACAGGCAAGAAAATTCAGCTTTATACTAAACCTTTCGGTGAATTCAATTGGTCAGCAGATATAACTTTTGCGTGTGAGTCACAAGAGTCCATTAAGCGGTCAATGACGTTTATAGTCAGACAGGTGTGATGCTATATATCTTAGCAACCTTTCAAGATCTGATAGCTGCAGATGTACCCGAAGTAGCAATGTATCACTTTAAACGCAAGCTGCTGCTTCAATCAAACACCCTTCACAATGTGTACGTTCTTCTGATACCAGCACGTTGTTGTTTGCCAAAATGTTGCCAAAGTGTCGCGGTGCGAATGAAAGAGCTAATCGGAAGGTTGCGATACATATTTTATTCAACCAACTGGTCCAGGTTGTTCGCCAGCATCATGTTGTTGCCGAGGAGCATGGTCTCAGGCCCTTCTGGACGACAGCGCTGGCAAAGACATTTTGAATCTTGACGTGAATGTTGTTGTATGTTCATGAACTTTTTTCAATACTATGTATTTTAAGGACCGTGCAATTTGTAGGTAAATATTAAGTTACTTTTCTCAGCCATATAAAATCATATAGTGAAAAGGTAAACCCTAGCTTAGCTACCTAGCTTGCTACAGCTATTTTATGCTTAATTTAAGGTGTATGCTTAGTTGTTTGGAGGTGCTTATATTCCCACACCTGATTTTTACTAAGTCGCAACTTGGGTTGTAGCTACTTAGCTATAGCCTCCAGCTAAGCAAAAGTAAAAGTAATTAAATAGTTAGCTACAGTTGGTTATTATTGATGTTAGTTAAATGCAGTAGCTGTATAAATGTTATACTGAAGACGATACTACGTTTCCCAAAAAATTTGGCTGACTTAGAGTTTTGTTTACAAAACTAAATCACGGCTTTATGCGCCATATTAATCTTGACTAAAAAAAGTTCTGACCAGAATCGTCATAATTACGCAAAAATGAGAAAGCCAATCATATTTCAAAAACCGGTCAGCGATGCAAGAGATTTTTCGACGTCTTTTCTCATATCAAAAGGAAAAAAACTGGAGAGGAGAGTGAATTTAATAAATATATGCGCAGAAAGAATAAATGACCGGTGAATATTTTAATTCGTTTGATAAAAAAATTATATTTTACTTCATAAAAACCTTTGAATAAAAAACATTTTGGTTTCAAAAAAACAATTTTACTAAACCAATCAGGGACAATATAAGCTTTTTGCACATTGAAAATTGTACTCGTTTCTCGGTAAAAAATATCAGACTACGACAAAAACTTACCCATATGAAGGGGTGTACAGAGGTCGCAGAATTATTTTCTGTAAATTTATTTCAGCAGAACTATTGACGCAAAGTTAAAATTGACACTCAGCCTTTAATTTTCAACAGCACTTGTACATATAGGAGGCTAACAAATTCGGTAAACGAGGGTGAGTTTTATAAATTGTATTTAAAGTACAGTATATTGTTTATAAATAAAAAGCAATCTCGGATACAATTTTACAATTGGAACAAATCTTTATATCGTAGATCCTAGATTTTTGGAAATATGAGATAATCCTATTTTCGTATCAGAGGGGAATACTTTTTCTCAAAATAATCCGTAATTTCGCAGCCATTGTTCCATTCAGTAAATTCAAAATTTCGTAACTGTGCGTCGCGTAATTTCTTAATAGCTTGCGATATTAGCAACCATGGTACTCCTTTTGTTGGCTGCATTATATTGTTTTCCTGGTGGGGTGCACCCCCAAAAAAGAAAATATCGAAATCGTAGAGACAATTGTTAAACGTGGTGCGTGGAGCGTTTCTTATTTCTCAATAACATCATGCCGAATATGAAAGAAAAATGAAGCGATGGTATTTCTTCCAATATGTTATAGGTAAATAGGGGAAATCTAAAAGGGGATTTTTGGGTTGTTTTTTTATAACATAATCACGATTTATAACATGTTAGGAACATCTATTAACAAAATTAACAACACAAGCAACAAAAGTAACAAAATGTCAATAATCGCCTTCTTCTTCTTCATCGACATCATCGTCATCTTGATAATAAAATCCATCCAGCGCGCTAAAGTTACCGTAAGTTTGAAAGGTAATTCTTCGCTGAATACTGTCATCTTCGTTATTTTCTGAATTTGTATTATCTACCTGTGTTATACCTTGTACCGTGTTATCTTCCTCAATATTTTCCTTCCCTTCTCTGTTGTTTACCGGTGCCACCCAACTACTTGCACCATCGCCATCCAAATGAGGTAATGAATATGCGTAACACCACAATAAAACAAAGCCCAACTTAAAGGATCTCATTTTTATTCTTATTTTTATTCTCAATACTGTCTTTACCATTAGCGAAATATATACTTAACTTCGTCGTTTATTAAATACTACTTACATTATTTCTGCGTTAATATTACTTTGATATGCTTACCGCATACAGGAAAATAATTATTCAGTGTGAACTATTTTAAGGAGCAGATGATTAACCTATCTTTTTGAAGCTTTCATATCATGTATCTACACAGCTCCTACTCCTAAAAATAAATACCCATTGTCATAGCTACATGTAATTTGAACATTTAAATATGTATTTCATTCCTCCCTTTTTTCTCTATAAGTTATTAAGTAAGAAATGCTAATTTTAGCAAATATTTATCCCGTATATTGTCGGGCGAATTATGAAAGAAATATTATCTGTGATATTGCATAAAGGAAAAGCAAAGGAGATCGTAAGACAAACATCCTGTTCTGGAGTGTGACTTTTAACACGCGAAATGATAGATGATCATGTAAGAAGTAATTATGCACAGGAAGATGACAAATATTCTCTTTTTAGGAGAAACAAACGGTAACGGGTTTATTTTTGATCCCTCATAACTCACCGCGGATCGCAATATTAGCGATGAGCAAAATAATTCGATTTAAATGCATTTGCGAACAATGGTTATAGATACATTGCAGGATAACAATTCTTTTATTACGTTTTTAACCTCTTATATTTCTGAAACTGGTGACGTATCCTAATTCCGAGTGATACTATTTTGGGTCCTATTTTCTCTATTTTGGCTGAAGCAATTAAGTATAATGCCAGAGCTTTGCTATTTTTTATTTTTTTATTTTTTTATTTTTTTATTATTTTGGGGGAAGGGGAGGAGTAACATTAATCCGTTACATTGTATTGACGTCAAGGGGAATATACAATTAGGTCAGGGCATGACACTTTGTTTGTTACAGAGTATAATCATGTACACTACAATCATGTTCATAATAGTTTTGGAAAAACCACTTTCCCCCTCCCCCCCCCCCCCACTCGTCAGTGTTGGTTGGAGGTCTTTTGGGGCACAAATCAACACAAAATCAACACTGACTGTAGGGGGAGAGGGGGAAAACTCTGAAAAAAGCCTCAAAAGCCGTTTTTCAAATAATTTATGAACATGATTGTCTGTAAATGACATAACAAATTTGAAAAGGGGTTCCCCTTGTTTAGAGCCAAAATGTTTCTTTGATGACACGTTCCACACGTTCAGCACACGTTCCACACCCGTTCCAAGGTGCTCCACCATCGATTGCACCTAAATTAAACACGTTCCACACGTACCGTCAACTTCAATGAAATTGAAGTAAAGTTTAATTTTTATGAAAAATTGGCGGAACGTGTGGAACGTGTGCTACTGCAGTCTCACCTTGTACACTTGGCTATGGAACTTGAGTGGAACGTGTGCGGAACGTGTGTGTTTTCCATTTCTTTTATATTATGAAGTGTCTATGTTATATAAAGAACAATTTTAGTCATGTATACATAATATATAAGCATATATAAGCTCTTGCCACATACGACAAACAATAAGAAACAAACAGACAATAGGAGGCCTGGAACCTAGTTTATGAAACAAGAAAACCAACCAGCTCTGCATGCACAGTATAAGGAATGACACAGTAGTACTTGTCCTTAATTCAGCCAACACAAACGCACACAAAAGCTTTTATAAAAAAAGCCGCTTAAAAAAACTAAGTCTCAAATTTTAGAGACAATCATGTTCATAATAGTTTTGGAAAAACCACTTTCCCCCTCCCCCCCACTCTTCAGTGTTGGTTGGAGGTCTTTTCCAGAGTCGCCGACAGTATTTGGGGGCACAAATCAACACAAAATCAACACTGACTGTAGGGGGAGAGGGGGAAAACTCTGAAAAAAGCCTCAAAAGCCGTTTTTCCAATAATTTATGAACATGATTGTAGATGAATGACCTGTGAAACAATTGCTGCTCGATACACCTTTACGTTTTGAGCTGAAATGGACAAGCATTTATGAGTATGAAGACATAATATTATTGTACTTGGCATACCGAGCTCTCATGTTGTTTGTGTTGAATGCCAGGCTAGAATTTTATTTTTCAGAATAACTCTTTCTAAGTCACAAATGCCTTTCCTTGGATAAACAAACTTTATATTTTGGCCTAAGTTCACAATAATAGGTCTAGCTACCTAACTGAATTTAGCTAACATGAATAATTAATAATATTTGAAAATTATTTTATGGCTAATTGTAGCAGCTAGCTATTTGACTTTCACTTTAGCTAAGCTGGAGCCTATAGATAGGTAGCTACGACCCAAGTTGCGTTTAGTAAAAAGTTTGGGAAGATAACACAAAAAGAAGCACTCACATACAACTTAACATACACCTTAAATTAAGCATAAGCATAGTTAATCTAGGGTGCTCCTCTCTCGATATAATCTTGCAACCATAACCTTAACATTGCTCTGTTTAAGATTTATACATGGCTGAGAAAAGTATCTTAATATTTACGTTCAACCGACAAATAGAAAACGGGTATTATTAATTCAGAGATGAATTGTGAAGATATTTATCACAGTGGAAAGGTTCAAAAAGTTCACCGGAGAAGCACAAAAAGCAACGCTATGCTTTAAAAAGCAAAACTGAGACACTGTTGCTGGTGCTCGAGTAAAGTAGATTTAAATGGTGAGATTTTTATGCGATAAACTTTAAATACCTTTAACTTTTACACTTAAAACACGTCATCTTAAAAAAGATGTTCAATAATTTTTTTAAGACTATTTAGTTCATTATTTTATAATAGAAGTAGCAATATTTGGCTTGATCCGGCTTTGGTGAATTGGTCCGGTTAGGGTCCCTGTGTACACACGCAGGAGATGACGTCCGTTTTAGAGATTCGTTCCCAAGTTGTTTGGTCCGAAACTTTAAAATGCAGGGTTTAAAAGTGCTATGAACATCAATCCCTTTCTTGTATTGAGGTCAAAAAATATTTCTAATCTTTCAAGGCTATACTAACTTTGGGCGTAACATTTCAAGTGTGTTATTCTAATGGACTAGCTGTATGTCCCATAGAAAATTCTAAAAGAACTCTGTTTTTTGAAGCAATAGCACGACCTGTGATAGCGGAAAATACAAAAATATATTTATTTAGCAAGTTTAATAACAAATGTTGTACAACATGAGATTTCTGGGGCGTAGTAAATTCAAACAGACGCCATGCTGCTTCCAGTACATTGATATACCAAGAATGTGAAAATGTCCACCATGGTCATCATTACCTTTTTATGATCTTAATGTTGGCACAGTCGTGACCTTAAAAAGTATATTTATAAAAGTATTTGGCAGAAACATACAAGCCTCCCCGTTTACCTACATTGTGTTTCTTAGCTAGCCATGGATCATAGAGTACAATCCAGTGATTACTGAATTTGATACATCTTCCATAATCTCGCAATTTCTACAATGGATATCCTTCAACGTTAGCCACTGTAAATTCCCATCGCTCAAAATTTTCTTTAAGAAAGTTTTTAACAACATGTTTTTTGTCATTGGGACATTTTAGTAAACGTGGCCATGGGTCTCACATTTTCAATTGCTTAGACTTCGTAAAGCTCTATCATCACTATGTAGACAGCCTTGAAAGTGAGGAGTCAAAACACTAAATTTCGAGATTTTGCACTAGTAAACAAGTTTAAATAGTTTTGTAAAAATAAGTTAATCCCACTCATACTGAGAAAGTAAAGATAAGTTAAGCAAAATGCCTGAACTTGGATTAAATGTATCATTTTTTTTATCATAACCTATGGCGAAAAGCGCCTATTAAGTCTAGGAAATCTTGTTTGAGCGTTAATCTCAATTTAGAAATTAATCTTTTAACTAATCTTTCGTCTGCTTCTAACCAATAAAAGTAACCGAACAAATGTGCAACATAACCAGTTTGATGTCAAATCCCTTCAAAAACATGGCCCACTTCTGCGACACCGTGCGGCTTACTCAAAGCAAGTTACATGATTCATCAATTTAAATCTAGTTGAGGATAGAATAAATAATTCGTAAAAAATCTCCGAAAGGTTATTGGAAAATTTTAAACCGTGTAAAATTTGTGGGTTTCGACGTAAAAATAAAGCTTTACAAGAGAGAAAGTTTGTTATAAACTCGCCGCAAGTATTTCTCGCGAGTTAGAAAATCACGTGGCACGTTATTAGCCAATACCTATTCGAAAACGGGAAGTAAACAAAATATTTAAAATGGTATCTATGACCGCCTCTATCAGGGGAAACATTTGATATTTTGTAAACAAACACGGATAATTTTTAAGTGCTAACAAAATGTCTCATGCAAAACCTTATAGGTAGCCCAACATATACAGATTTTACAGAACAGTTTTTCATTTAGTTGCCATCAGTAAGAAATTAGAGACATCCTGTGAGATCAATACACCTAATCAAGCTGATGGTAGCGGTTTTTCAAGCTAACATGAAACTGTTTCAATTGAAGAACTGAAATTCAACATAACTGAGGAGCTAAACATAGTAAGCACTGAAAACGTCTCTTCCATTAGTAACACGCAATCACAGTCGTCGCTAATAAAACCTTGTCCTGTAATTATTGAAGAGGGATTTAATACCCTGCGAATTTTTGTTGGGAAATATTTCGGAACAAATGAACTGCAAACTAATAAAATCCAAAAAAATATAATTCGTATCAAAGACTCGTACAAACAAATTTTTATGTATAAATTTATTATAAAGAAAAGATTGAAAATCTGTCCTATTATTACGCAAAAAGTAGGTAAATATCATAATTAACTGAGTATAAGGAATTATCAAATTTAAAAAAAACGATGCAAATTCATCCTTATTATGCAGAAATTGAGTAAAATATCACAATCAACTGAGCATCATTATGAAATTTAAGAAAAGATGCAAATTCTTATTATTATTATTATGCAGAAATTGACTAAAATATCATAATCAATTGAGTATGAGGAATTATCACATTTAGAAAAAACGATGCAAATCTATCCTTGCATAATTGAGTAACATATCACTATCAACAGTATCATGTATTATCAAAATCCAAAAAAGCGATGCAAATCTATCCTATTATGCAGACATTTAGTACAATATCATAATCAACTTTTCAAATAAGCTAAATTGATTATACCTCCATGGATACATAAAGCTCTGGGCAAAACATTAGAGGATTAATTCTTATATGATGACTTGAAATCTAAAATTTAAATCTAAAAAGAAAAAGGCAGGGAAAAATAAATTGTGTATGGAAGAAGCTCTCAACATATTATCTAGACTAGAAAGTTGCAGCCTCTGCGTGAGTTTACCAAGCAAAGATCGATAGCTGGGAAATAATTTTTGTATCCGAAACAAGTCATGTGAACTTTTAGCACGCATAAAAGTCGGCAAAAGCTGTCAGGACCTGTAACATTGAAAAAAATAGGACAAGATGACAAGCCAGGTATGACAACATTGAGACAAATTTAATACCAAATTGCTAACTAGTTCCATCAAAATTCTTTCTATTTCTCTTCGCGTCCCGCAGAAAGTGTGAATTTTGTTTTGATTTTAAAATTGAAATGGTTTATTTTCTTCTTCTGCGTTTTATGCTCTACACGACGGGTGAACAAATTTCCGAAAAACTATTTTTTGTGTATTGACGACGGGTCCTTGCAGACGTCATCAAAATTCAAGTGATGGTTCTCTATTCCATTGTTTCCTGCCAGAGTGGATTTTTCCACGGGCCTTATCGACTAGTCTTTAAAATAATACGAAACTTCTGTCTGTCTGTGTGTGACTTTTGCAAAGTGGA
This sequence comes from Hydractinia echinata, assembly GCA_030067915.1. NCBI lineage: Eukaryota > Metazoa > Cnidaria > Hydrozoa > Anthoathecata > Hydractiniidae > Hydractinia > Hydractinia echinata. The sequence goes on from JASGCC010000252.1 coordinate 31,758, forward strand.
TTATATTCTTCACAAGTTTCTTTGATAAAGTCACATCACCTATAAATTTGGTATGTAATTTGCCAAACTTTGGTGTTAAAATGATAGTGACGTCAAAGGAAAGTATATTAACATTAGTAAAGCCATTACAATGCACTTAAAATTTGAGGCCAAATAACTTGAAAACGAGGTGGTGACGTCAGTCATTTTTCACCGCGTGAATAACTAGGGACCACCTGGTACCAATTTGGGTAAGTTTCTCAAACTTGGGTACCTGAATTTGTTTCGGAAAGGACAGGTTGATGAAGTCATCAAAAGACCTTTAAACCCCAATATCAAAAGTACATCATCAGATACAACTTTTTGATCAGCGTTTTAAGATCTAGATTTTTTCACGGGCCTTATCGACTATTGTTAACCGTCTTGATTTTTCAAGCGGGCAATACGGGTTTTTAGGCATTCTGATTGGCTTAGCGCTCTTGACTACGGGCCGATATTTTGCGGTATTGCCCGTCGTCAAGAAAAATGGTAGCTTAAAATGTAAACAAAAACAAATATATTTTGTGAAATCAGCGTAAATATTCTTCATCAAAACAAAACAATATAAAAGTAAAATACAAACAGTTTTTTTAAAAACTTCATCAAACACTCTACCAATGGCGAGTTTCAGTGGTGAAATAACTTTTAACTTCGGCGTACTTATTTCGTTATCACAAGAAACAAGTGAAACTTTTATGGACATTGATGATGAGATATCAAGTTTTATTCAAAGTACGAAGTGCAAATCAACAAGTTACAACACAAAAACGTCTGCAAATAGATTAAATCGTTTCCTGAACTACGAAACAAAACGAAGTTACGGTTCGGATAAATTTCATGAATTGAACGACATCGATCTTGATATGTTGATGTGTGATTTTTTCATGAATGCTAAAAAAATCGAAAAAAAGAATGTAAACAACTTGTACCAGCCAGACACTTTAAACAGTTTCAGAAATGGATGGCAACGTTTTTTAAACGAAAATGGAAGAAAAATAAATATAAAAACAGAGGAACAATTCCAAAAATCGAGACAAGTGTTAGCAAGTAAAAGAAAACAGTTGACACGTATGGGAATGGGAAACAAACCCAATGCAACCAAGGAAGTAGATCAAAAATAGCTAATCATTCAGCTAGGAAAACTTCGATTTCTGCCCTCCTTGATAACGACGTGCATCCAATACATGTGTCACAACTAAGTGGACATAAGAACTTGGAAAGTCTAAGGTCGTATCATACTGCGTCGAAAAAGCACCAACAGATGATGTCAGATGTCCTTAGCGTAGCTGATAGTGGTGGAAACATCAATGTTGATATAAATCGTCTTCCATTCCCTTCCTCAAATTCATCAGTTACACAAACCACAACATCAAAATCCCTATCGTTTTCGGTTGAACAATTCCATTCAATGTTCACTGGTGCAAACATTTCAAACTGCACATTTAATTTCGCACACTTTCCTGTTCAAAAGTGAACGTTCAAATGCAAAAAAAATTTAAAATAGAGAGACGTGTTACATGTTTATTCTTTTGGGACGTTCGAACACTGTTTTCATTGTAAAATGTATCCTTTTTTAGACGAAATTAAATCGAACTTTTGGCCACCTGTGCTTCTTCGACTGTTTAAAAAATGTTAAGGGGGCGAAAAGCTCTTGTTTAACATCCTTCACTTTCATTATCCTTCCAAATTAAAATAAATAAAGTAAAATTAGATGGACAGTCATTGCACCGACCTCGCAAGCTCGGTCGGCACTTAGACTTCGGGCGATATTTTGCGGTACAGCCCGGGGTAATCGGTTATTATTGTATTAGTAAAGAACTATTAGATGCAAGTTTTCAAACGAAGTATAAATATTCTGTAAAAGACCTTCTCTTCTCTTCTCTTCTCTTATCTTTTCTTTTCTTTTCTTATCTTATCTTATCTTATCTTATCTTATCTTATCTTACCTTTTCTTTTCTTTTCTTTTCTTTTCTTATCTTATCTTATCTTATCTTATCTTATCTTATCTTATCTTTTCTTTTCTTTTCTTTTCTTTCTTTTCTTTTCTTTTCTTTTCTTGTCTTTTCTTTTCTTATCTTATCTTATCTTATCTTATCTTATCTTATCTTCTCTTATCTTATCTTATCTTATCTTTTCTTTTCTTTTCTTATCTTATCTTATCTTATCTTATCTTATCTTATCTTATCTTACCTTTTCTTTTCTTTTCTTTTCTTTTCTTATCTTATCTTATCTTATCTTATCTTATCTTATCTTATCTTTTCTTTTCTTTTCTTTTCTTTCTTTTCTTTTCTTTTCTTTTCTTGTCTTTTCTTTTCTTATCTTATCTTATCTTATCTTATCTTATCTTATCTTATCTTATCTTATCTTATCTTTTCTTTTCTTTCTTTTCTTTTCTTATCTTATCTTATCTTATCTTATCTTATCTTATCTTATCTTATCTTATCTTATCTTATCTTATCTTATCTTATCTTATCTTATCTTATCTTATCTTATCTTATCTTATCTTATCTTATCTTATCTTTAAGGAACAGAGATTTGCTTTAAATAAAGCAAGAGCTACAGCACTATTAAAGTTATTTTAGGTTAGAAATGTAATATCGCATTATACTCGATTGAACAATATCACGAAAGAGTGTAGCACGAAAAAACTAACTAATCGTTGCCATTGTGTTGTAAATCAAGGTTATGGTTAGTAAATTAAATAAAACTTATCTATATTATAATACCCGTATACGTCTGTCCCTCTGTCTGTCTGTCACGCAAAATGGTAGCTTAGCTGCGCATAGCTGCTTCCCTCTAACCACGCCTGAACAATGCTAAAACAATCATAGTATTTGTTTTTTTCGTAACCTTTTATCATCGTCCTACCAACCTTTTTATACATCTTTTTAAAGTCACATCCCTTTTTACCACGAATTTCGCCACTGCAAAAAGTCGACATTTTCTACCTAGCCACCCCGACCATTCCTCCGGACCATTAATCCGGAGTATTAAGCCTTTTTGCGCCGGACTTTAATTTCATTAACCAATCAGAAACCTGATTCGTTTCACGTGTTCACGCAGCCTGGCGTTTAATTTTTGGCCGGGGCGTCCATGAGATCACCAGAATACCGCAACCACGAGGTCACGAGGACGGATAGATTTTACATTGGTTTTACACACTTAATCTTTTCCCCATCTTTTCCCATTTTCTTTAAAGCACTTAGCTACATCTTAACGTTTCACCCCTTTATATTTTTTATATCCTTGCAAAAGAATGCCAAGGTTAACGCATTCTCATGTAAATATATTATCACGTTCTCTAGCCATGTATAAATCTTAAACAAACCAATTATAGGATTTTAGATAGGAACGTAGATTTCGAGGCAGTATTCTGCTGAAGCTAGCTATAGCTAGCTGGATTTACTCTCATTCTTTTAAAGTTTTTATTCAGTTTGGTATATCAATATTTGTTGTATGTAGCTAGCTCTTTTGAGCTACCTCTGGCTAAAAAGTGAAAGTAGCCAAATGCAGTTTTCAGCTAGCTACAACAAATTTCTTATTTAATAATTTTTATGATGCTAAATTTATTTAGGTAACTACACATTTTATTACTGTCATGAAAACTTATTCCGCAAAGTAAAATTTTTTAGCTGGACAGAGTAACGATGGGCTGTTTCTTGTGTTTTTAATTAAACAGTCGTGATAAATGTTTTTTAAAAAATGGTATTACGCCTATTACTCATGTGTGACACGGTTTACCTGTAATAAACGTTCAACCTGGTATTAACAACGGCCTGTTTTGTGTGTTTTTTTATTTAAATTGAAATTGTAATAAGTTTTTTTGGGAAAAGCCTATTACGCCGATACGCATTTGTGACACTGTTTACCTGTACTAAATGCTCAGTCCGGTGTCATGAAAAATGTTTTAACGTTTGCTGAAACTTATTCTGCAAAATAAAATAATATTGACTATTTTTTTTGCTTTGAAGGGGTAACAACGGGTTGTAAACTGTGCTAAATTAAGCGCTCAGTCTAGTGTTAACAACAGGGTGTTTTCTGTTTTTCTGTTTAACCGAAGTTGTGAAATAGGTATTGTACCTATATACATGAATGTGCGACATTGGAGTAACATTCATTTTTGAACATTCACCACAATCATTTTCCAAAAAATAACAAAGCTTGGTCAACCATTTTTGCTATGACGGGGTGACAGTGCGTTGTAGACTAAGGAAATGTTCAGGAAAGTTATTTTTGGAAAAATATATTATACCTGAAACACCATAATTCTCTGAGCGCTTCACTAGATTTATGACATATTGCATACCTGTACTGGAGTGCTCCACCTGAATGCGTGTCACAGTTTACAGTTCTTGTTAGTTGCTCCACAGGGTTTTCAACGCTGGGTAACACTTTTACTTGTGGCTTATCCCGGCTAGTTTTACATATTTTTCTATTCATTACATAATTTCAAAGTGTACTGAAGATTCCTTTTCACGAAATAAAGTTGTATTGAGAGTTTCAAGTTCTAAGAATAATCCTAACGAAACATTATAAGGATATCATAAAAATTTAACGGGTAGTTTTGAGTAATAGCTAATACATAAGATTTTAAGAGGTATGGGAACTAAACATTTAGCATGCATGTGTCTAATAGATAACTATAGAAGATCTGTTAGTATTTTATTTGTGCCGCATAGCAAGAAGAGTTTATAAAAATATCGGCAGAAGGGGGCCGGATCGAATAGAATTAAAAATGCCTATATGATTGGGCTGTTACAAGTGCCACCGGGCACGACAATTTCCCGCGATTTTTACCTAGGGCACACACTAAAAATTGTCACATGACCTTTGTTTGTACAAATCTTTTTATTATTTTATATTTTTGGTGATATACGAAAACTTATATGCAGGTCTACCCATCTGTGACGCACAAGGAGCCTTGCGACAACCGCAAAGTTGCACAAAAATGCGGCCGTTATTGAGTTGCGTGCCTTTTACGTACTGTTATTATATATGTGTACACATATGCCAATGGCTAGTTTATAAAACACTAAAATCTCTGTATAAGTTCATGCAAAAGTTAAAAAATTGCAGCTGAAAAAGCTATTGTTTCAACCTTAACACAATTTGAGTGGTGATAGCGAGAAAGTATTGTTAAAGGATGGTGAAGCGAAAATTGACTCAATACTCTAGGGAGAAAGTAAAGTAAAAATGACTTATGTAACTTTTTTAGGTAAAAATAAACATAGAATTCTAACGTCGCCAAAATGTAAGCCAGCATTTTAATTTCTTATTATTATTTAAGATGGTATAAAAGAGGATCGGATCAGGGTGATGCATGCAAAAGTAGAAACTGGGTTTTCCACAGTTTATTATCGATGTTTGGTATGCAACAAGTCTCTAAAATTCCAAAAACTCCAATTCATTGGTTAAAAACACACCTAAGTCTAAGCCCCAATAAGGGATGTTTCATTACCTTGAATTTCGGGGAACATATCCATAAATGATAAATAAATAAATAACAATCATCTGACAGTGTAACAGAGGTCACAGACGCAGTCGATTATGATTCTGTCTTAGAGTTTACGGCGTTGGCAATAGTAGTTTGAATTTTTAATAAAAAAGAAGAAGAGTTTGAGTTGAGAACTAAATTTAAATTTCATTAGTAAATTACAACATTGACGTTTTGAAAAAAAAATACATTCCAGAGACGAATTAACGATGATTAAAAATTATAACTAAGCACATGCAAATGTGGAAGGTCTATATATGTATCACCACCCGAATCAACTGTGGGGTGAGTTGTAGACTCTGTCGTAGATTTTGTCGTGGTGGTGACGGTAGTTTGAATTTCCGATGATCCGTCTACCTCTGAGTTTATGACGCTAGTGGTGTAGGGTTGCGATTGAGATAATTCGCTTGCCTCCATGTTTCCATTTGTGGGCGAAATAGCTGGCAATTCAGATGACCCATCTGTGTTTGTATTTGTAATGGCAGCACCGTAAGGTTGCGATTGTGATAATTCGCTTGTCGCCATGTTCCCATTTGTGGGAGAAATAGCTGGCAATTCAGATGACCCATTTGTGTTTGTATTTATAATGGCAGCACCGTAAGGTTGCGATTGTGATAGTTCGCTTGCCTCCATGTTTCCATTTGTGGGAGAAATAGCTGGCAATTCAGATGACCCATCTGTGTTTGTATTTGCAATGGCAGCACCGTAAGGTTGCGATTGTGATAGTTCGCTTACCTCCATGTTTCCATTTGTGGGAGAAATATTTGGCAATTCAGATGATCCATCCGTGTTTGTATTTGTAATGGCAGCACCGTAAGGTTGCGATTGTGATAGTTCGCTTGACTCCGTGTTTCCATTTGTAGGAGAAATAGCTGGCAATTCAGATGACCCATCTGTGTTTGTATTTGTAATGGCAGCACCGTAAGGTTGCGATTGTGATAGTTCGCTTGACTCCGTGTTTCCATTTGTGGGAGAAATAGCTGGCAATTCAGATGACCCATCTGTGTTTGTATTTGTAATGGCAGCACCGTAAGGTTGCGATTGTGATAGTTCGCTTGCCTCCATGTTCCATTTGTGGGAGAAATATTTGGCAATTCAGATGATCCATCCGTGTTTGTATTTGTAATGGCAGCACCGTAAGGTTGCGATTGTGATAGTTCGCTTGACTCCATGTTTCCATTTGTGGCAGAAATATTTGGCAATTCAGATGATCCATCCGTATTTGTATTTGTAATGGCAGCACCGTAAGGTAGCGACTGAGATATCTCGGCTGTCCCTGTATTGAAAAAGTTGGCTGAGTTAGCTTGCAATTGATTAAGTTTGTTTTTCATCTTCTTCCTTTTCCTTTTCCTTTTCGCCTTTTTTAATTTCTTTAATTTTTGCTTTCTTTTTAGTTTCTTCTTTTTCTTTGAAGTCTGTAGATTCTTCATTTGACTTTCACCATTTGATGTGCTTCTGGGAAACGTTATATGGTCATTTTGCATCATTCTTTCTTGCAATGGTAATAATTCCGCTGTAACGAAATGTTTATCTTGGGTTACATCATCAGATAAGGGGTACGACCAACATACGAAAGGACAGAATATAACAAAAGTTAAGATGAAGTACGACATCCTTTCTCTTCTACGGCAATTGAATCCCTGCGTGCTTTCCTTCAGAACTTGGTGTACTGATATGTTTGCCTTCTTACTGTATTTATAGCGTTCGAACGATATCGAGTCTCAGTTTTACTAAGGAAACGAAAGAAATATTTTACAGCTGCTAAAAATTTTATCAAATTAAGAAACACATAATAATAACTTACACTACATTTCCATCACGCCCCTTAAATTGCTTAGTCGCTCACAGAATCGTGAAACAATATCTGACTAATAATAATAATGATAATAATAATAATAAAAAATTGGCTTGCTATTTATATAAACAGCAAGCGAACAGTGACAAAAATTTTCTTTACATTCGATATTCTTCCGTTTTTATTATTTATTAATTCTGACTTATTTCAAGGCATGCGTATTATATTTATTATATTTAACAAATTTATGATATGTTGCTCAAAATGGCATCACGAAGTTTCATTCTTGAGCAACACAGAACCAAAAGACTATAGAATCCTGCTAACACAACAGCTAAATATAGCCTACTTGGGATATATATGGAGCACAAAGACAGGAGCAATTTAAAAATGACAACTTCTCCATCTCTAGACAAATCTTCTGACGTGTGTCCGGGGTGGGTAATTTATTTAACAACTGAGCTGCAATGTAACGAACAGTTTGTAAACTGCGTCGCAACCCTTTTTTTGCGGTATAATACTGGCAGATCTAAAGTTGTATAAAATACATTTACGGGGAAAAACACTTTTCAAGTAGCAAGGAGATAAACCATTGATTGATTTATAAACCTCAACAATAACTGACAGCAATAAATATGAAAAATGTCGAGTCCTGGTGAAAACACGATTAACCTTGGTGAGGGAAGATCTACTTGTTTTTCCTCAATGAAAACACCCCCCTGTGGTATGTCTTTTTTGTTGTATTTTTATTTTTTTATGGAAGCTATAAACAGGATAGTTATTTGACAATCAAATATGTTTGTCAGGTAATTTTAATTTAACCATTTGAAGTACACCGTTATTATTGTTGTTTTGCACCGTTTCATTCGTTTTGTAGTACAAATGCATATAGTTTCATGATTTTAAAAGTAGCTAAGCAAATTATTTTCTTTGAGAATTTATCCCGTAAGCCAGCTATGTCCATTCAGTCCTTCTGGCAACAGGCTAATCTCCAGAAGCTAGCGTAGAATATTCTTATAGAACACGACAAATATTGTTTTGAACCATGACCACCTCTTCCCTCCCCCTCGACTTAGTCAAGTGACTAGATTCTGATTGGTTAAAACGATCGAAATAATCTAATTAAAAGTCGAGTGCTTTTTGTTGAAGTAAGCGCTTTTATTTTCTTTATTTAATCATCAAAACAACATTTTTAGACTTTAAGATAGGAGCTAAAAAACAAGAAATGTAACTAATTTTTTTCAATATCGCATCAACACTTTGTTAATTCGAAAAATGTATTTCCTTTTTTAGTTTAGAATGCAGTAAATTTATGAAGTATTTGCGCCTATATTTCATTTCTTAGCTTGACCCCCTATACACAACACTTAATTAATTTCATGCTCTATTTCAAAAAACATAAATATTCGAATTTAAGTTTAGTCAAAAGAAGGCAGCTTTTGCCACGACACAAAAATACAGTGTCTTCGAGAATCGCAAAGTTTATGAACTTCGAGATGCATTTTTGAAGGGTAAGAAATTTTATTTATTTCGATTCTAGTGTATATTCTTCGTAAAAAATCTTTCAATTATATTGAAATATTAATTTCTATGTTAAGAATAAATAAAGAGAAAATTAGTTCTATTGGATAAAGCTGCAGAAATTCGTCCGTCGCAACAAAGTCTATAAATATGTCGTGTTTGCTGTTTCGTGTGTCTAAAGCACGAATTTTATTGCCTTGCCCAAATTTTTGCTTGATATATATATATTTTATATTGTCGTTGTTAAAAAAACATATGCGCACGGGAAGAAGTAGTCAAGAAGAGGTATATATTAATAATAATAACAATAATAATAAAAAGATATATATCGAATATAGAGAAAATTACTGTTAGATATTTCACTTATGGATTGCAGTTCCCATCCCTTTATATTTAACAAGAAAAACCATTTAGTTTGATCACACATTTGGATCATTTCAAGATAGAAAAGAATTGAAATTAGTTGTCAGTTGTAGTACGTCAACTTATAGTATCCTGGAAAGTTGGTGATGGAGAAATGCAGACGTTTGCTGAAACCAAACCACCAAAACAAGGGGAAGGCGTTAGGTGAACCCCCTTCTCTGATTCCGCGAACTCACTCACTGAATGATAAAAAAAGAACAGGCGGAACTAATGTGATTCTGGTGTCAGTTGTAATTTCGATAAGATTTTTGTTTAACATTTATCTGGTGTAGAACCTGGATATCTTAAATACGTAAATCAAGGCAAATGTTTGAAAGTTTTCGCAAATTTACTTCCTTTAATTCCAGTAATAGTATAGGAGATGTCAGCAGAATGGATTTACCAATGAGGCGTTGTGTGGCTACGTTTATAAACAACTTCGAAAAGGGTTCATTTTTTTGTCAATTTATCGTTTTTTGTACGTACTTTTTAGAAATGTTAACAATAATATTTCAACATTTAGGGACGGGTCCTACCTTTATCATGCTATATTAATAGAAAAAGCCCTCAGAAGCTGCGAAAACAAATCAATTTTTTTTTAATTCTTGCTGCATATCACAGATTTGCTAAAGTAAGTTTCTAAAAAACCCTGCGGTTGACTTTTTTCGCTTTTTCTTA